>OX940736.1:19034700-19037200 GCA_954870855.1 Scutellaria minor
TTAGGGTTTAGGGTTTAGGTCTAGGGTTTAGGGTTTAGGGTTTAGGGTTTAGGGTTTAGGGTTTAGGGTTTAGGGTTTAGGGTTTAGGGTTTAGGGTTTAGGTCATAGGTCATAGGTCATAGGGTTTAGGGTTTAGGTCATTAGGGTTTAGGGTTTAGGGTTTAGGGTTTAGGGTTTAGGGTTTAGGGTTTAGGGTTTAGGTCATAGGGTTTAGGGTTTAGGGTTTAGGGTCATAGGGTTTAGGGTTTAGGGTTTAGGGTTTAGGTCATAGGGTTTAGGGTCATAGGGTCATAGGGTTTAGGGTTTAGGGTTTAGGGTTTAGGGTTTAGGGTTTAGGGTTTAGGGTTTAGGGTTTAGGGTTTAGGGTTTAGGGTTTAGGGTTTAGGGTTTAGGTCATAGGGTTTAGGGTTTAGGGTTTAGGGTTTAGGGTTTAGGGTTTAGGTCATAGGGTTTAGGGTTTAGGGTTTAGGGTTTAGGGTTTAGGGTTTAGGGTCATAGGGTTTAGGGTTTAGGGTTTAGGGTTTAGGGTTTAGGGTTTAGGGTTTAGGGTTTAGGGTTTAGGGTTTAGGTCATAGGTCATAGGGTTTAGGGTTTAGGGTTTAGGTCATTTAGGGTTTAGGGTTTAGGGTCATAGGGTTTAGGGTTTAGGGTTTAGGGTTTAGGGTTTAGGGTTTAGGGTTTAGGGTTTAGGGTAGGGTCATAGGTCATAGGGTTTAGGGTCATAGGTCATAGGGTTTAGGTCATAGGGTTTAGGGTTTAGGTCATAGGGTTTAGGGTTTAGGGTTTAGGGTTTAGGTCAGGGTTTAGGGTTTAGGGTTTAGGTCATAGGTCATAGGTCATAGGTCATTAGGGTTTAGGGTTTAGGTCATAGGTCATAGGTCATTAGGGTTTAGGGTCATAGGTCATAGGGTTTAGGGTTTAGGGTTTAGGGTTTAGGGTTTAGGGTTTAGGGTTTAGGTCATAGGGTTTAGGGTTTAGGGTTTAGGGTTTAGGGTTTAGGGTTTAGGGTTTAGGTCATAGGGTTTAGGGTTTAGGGTTTAGGGTTTAGGGTTTAGGGTTTAGGGTTTAGGGTTTAGGGTCATAGGGTCATAGGTCATAGGGTTTAGGGTTTAGGGTTTAGGGTTTAGGGTTTAGGGTTTAGGGTTTAGGTCATAGGTCATTAGGGTTTAGGGTTTAGGGTTTAGGGTTTAGGGTTTAGGGTCATAGGGTTTAGGGTTTAGGGTTTAGGGTTTAGGGTTTAGGGTTTAGGGTTTAGGGTCATAGGGTTTAGGGTTTAGGGTTTAGGGTTTAGGTCATTTAGGGTTTAGGGTTTAGGGTTTAGGGTCTAGGGTTTAGGGTTTAGGGTTTAGGGTTTAGGGTTTAGGGTTTAGGGTTTAGGGTTTAGGGTTTAGGGTTTAGGTCATAGGGTTAGGGTTTAGGGTTTAGGGTTTAGGGTTTAGGGTTTAGGGTTTAGGGTTTAGGGTTTAGGGTTTAGGGTTTAGGGTTTAGGTCATTTAGGGTTTAGGGTTTAGGGTTTAGGGTTTAGGGTTTAGGGTTTAGGGGTTTAGGGTTTAGGGTCATAGGGTTTAGGGTTTAGGGTTTAGGGTTTAGGGTTTAGGGTTTAGGGTTTAGGGTTTAGGGTTTAGGGTCATAGGGTTTAGGGTTTAGGGTTTAGGGTTTAGGGTTTAGGGTTTAGGGTTTAGGGTTTAGGGTTTAGGGTCATAGGGTCATAGGGTTTAGGGTTTAGGGTTTAGGGTTTAGGGTTTAGGGTTTAGGGTTTAGGGTTTAGGTCATAGGTCATAGGGTTTAGGGTTTAGGGTTTAGGGTTTAGGGTTTAGGGTTTAGGGTTTAGGGTTTAGGGTTTAGGTCATAGGGTTTAGGTCATAGGTCATAGGTCATAGGGTTTAGGTCATAGGTCATTTTAGGGTTTAGGGTTTAGGGTCATAGGGTTTAGGGTTTAGGGTTTAGGGTTTAGGGTTTAGGGTTTAGGTCATAGGGTTTAGGGTTTAGGGTTTAGGTCATAGGGTTTAGGTCATAGGTCATAGGGTCATAGGGTTTAGGGTTTAGGGTTTAGGTCATAGGGTTTAGGGTTTAGGGTTTAGGGTTTAGGGTTTAGGGTTTAGGGTTTAGGGTCATAGGGTTTAGGGTTTAGGGTTTAGGTCATAGGTCATAGGGTTTAGGGTTTAGGGTTTAGGGTTTAGGTCATTAGGGTTTAGGTCATAGGGTTTAGGGTTTAGGGTTTAGGTCATAGGGTCATAGGGTTTAGGGTTTAGGGTTTAGGGTTTAGGGTTTAGGGTTTAGGGTTTAGGGTTTAGGGTTTAGGTCATAGGGGTCATAGGTCATAGGGTTTAGGGTTTAGGGTTTAGGGTTTAGGGTTTAGGGTTTAGGGTTTAGGGTTTAGGGTTTAGGTCATTAGGGTTTAGGGTTTAGGGTTTAGGTCATAGGGTTTAGGGTTTAGGGTTTAGGGTTTAGGGTTTAGGGTTTAGGGTTTAGGGTTTAGGGTTTAGGGGTTTAGGGTTTA